>CM068824.1:166014945-166047445 GCA_028554795.2 Sinohyriopsis cumingii | reverse complement strand
AGAGCGTAGGTTTTGTTAAAGATATATATATCGTGTTCTTTTAAAATACCAGCTTGGCGGTTTTTTCCACCTATACATAAACACCCTATATTCTGTCCCGAAACCAGTCTGGAGGAGGAATATTGAAACGTCAGTTCACTGCTGCGAAGAATCATTGTGGAGATCTAAACTTGAAATGAGACCTGAACTTTTACATTATGCAAGTGTCCATACTAGTCTTCAACCACTCGCTGTCTGGAAGCTTGGTAAATGTTTTCCTAATAAAACTTGGACTTTCGCTAACATTGCCTATTTAACTATGTTTTCAATTTCAACAGAGAATGAATATAAATGTAAACTCTGCAAAATATTAACTACAGACAGAGCCAAGCATATGTTACTATACTGCCAAGCCCTAAACGACGAAAGTAATACTATGTTTGAAAAACTAATAGATGCAATGGGCATTCTAGACTCGCACTGGCTTTTTGGTCAGGACAATGATTCATTACTTCATATCCTTTTGGGCAAGAGAGTGGACATCTTTGATTCTATGGATGATCAATCATGGCAGGCATTCATGTGTGTGGTGGCTGATGGAATAGACACAATGTACAGAAGAACAAATGACCTTGAAAACGATATATGATACTATGCTTGTTCAGCAAATTAGGGAAATGGACCCATTTCATTTCGAGCTTATAAATTATCTACATGTGTTCAAAGTGAGAAAGAACATGATAATCCATTTAAATCGTTACAGTCGAATTTAAATAATTCAAATTCCTTTTATTTTCCTCTCTTAATCTATGTTGCATATATATCTTGTTTGAAATGAGTTCTCTCACTCATGTGTTTATATACTGCGTTTTCTTTACGTTTCTTTATATTTTTATATATATGTGTATGTGTGTATATATGTGTATGCATGTGCATGTATGTATGTATATATGTATGTGTGTGTGTGTGTGTGTGTATATATATATGTTTATATACTGCGTTTTCTTTACGTTTCTTTATAGTTTTATATATATGTGTATGTGTGTATGCATATATGTATGTATGTGCGTGTATGTATGTATATGTGTATACATATGTTTATATTTGTGTATATGTGTATATGTGTGTATATTTGTATGTATATATGTGCATGTATATATATGTGTGTATATATGTGTGTATGAATATGTGTTTATATATGTGTATGTATATGTGTATATGTGTGTATGTACTCATATATATGTATGTGCATATATGTATGTATGTATATATATATATATATATATATATATATATATATATATATATATATATATATATATATATATATATATATATATCGTGTACCGTAAGTCCTTTAATGAAAAGATATGTTCCTATCTTTTCTGTATTAACGAAAAATTAACTGAATGAAATCTCTTCTGAAGAGGAAATAAAGTCAGTCAGTCAGTCATACATACCTACCTACCTACCTACCTACCTACCTACATACATACATACATACAATCAATACACATACATACATGCATACATACATACATACATCCATACATCCATCCATACATACATACATACATACATACATACATACATACATACATGCATGCATGCATGCATGCATGCATGCATACATACATACATACATACATACATGCATCCATCCATCCATCCGTCTATACATACATACATACATACATACGTGCGTGCGTGCGTGTGTACGTACATACATACATACATACATCCATCCATCCATCCATCCATCCATCCATACATACATACATGCATCCATACATACATACATCCATACATACATACATACATACATACATACATCCATCCATACATACATACATACATACATGCATCCATACATACATACATAGATACATACATACATACATACATACATACATACATACATACATACATACATACATATATACATACGAGCATGATTGCATGCATACACGAAGGCACCCATCCATATCCATGCATGTATGCATGCAGGCAGGCATAGAGAGATAGACTGATAAATTGATAGATGGATAGGTAGCTTGAGAGAGAGAGAGAGAGAGAGAGAGAGAGAATACTAACAAAGCATTGTCACACAAATATCAACAACTCGAGGATAAAGTTGTTATGTGTCAGTACTTACAATGTAAGCTCATGTTTTGGGGGGTCTGATATAACCTATCTAACTACGGAGGGGAACAATCATTTGTTTGTACGAGCGAATTAAATGTGATATTATGAAATATCTACTGTTGCAACTATTCGAGTCGTAGAGGTCGAATTCTATAAACGCTCCATTTTGCTGTTTTAATTGAAACGTTATTATTTTCCAACCTGATGTTGACTATAAAAAACAACACACATATTTTTAGCTGTGGTAAATCTCATCAGGTTGACAAAGAGATTTAATTAATTGACTGAAGTAACAACCATTTAGATCGCAGTTAAGTAGTTCTTTTTATTTGTGTTGTTTTTGCATAAGTATATGTATAGTGTTATGCAAAACACTGGTACTGGCATCTAGATCTTTGATGTTATATTTTTTCCTTGCTACTTTTGTGGGGCCAGTGTTGATAAGCTTAAGATTTCTACAGAATCCCTCAGATCCTATGTTTGTAATTGAATCCGTTAGTTCCTCAAATATAAATGGTTTAAACAAAACATAATATGACCAAATAGTCAGTTCATACAACGCTGACCCCTTTGTCCAAAACAATCCTTTTCAGCAGCCATATAGGAAATAGTTGCATCATATAAATGTGTGTGTGTGTGTGTGTGTGTGTGTGTGTGTGTGTGTGTGTGGTTCAAAGAATTTCAACTTTTCTTAAATCTATACTCAATAACGTGTATGAATCTTTATATACAGGCCAGTAAACAAGTTTATTGTCAAACCACTTCCTTGTATCAGGTCAGATTTAAACACGGTAGCCTGTGGCTAATGTTAGTATTGGTGTACGGTATAGAATAATCCATAAGTCCCTTTGGTGACACTATATATATATATATATATATATATATATATATATATATATATATATATATATATATATATATATATATATATATATATATATATATATATATATATATAATAATAATAATAACAACAACAATAATAATCTTTAGAAGTTCTAAGCGCTTTACAACATTCGACAACACCTGTAAAATAAAAAAACATATAATAATATGATTACAAAAACAAACACCATGAAATTAGAAAACATTAAAAAGCATGCTGAGACTATTTAAGGTAGGAAACATTACTGAGTCTTTAAGTTTGTTCTTGCAGTCGAAATAAGTGAGTTTTGAGAGCCCTCTTGAATGTGATCACTGTGTCTTTGTGTCTAAATAGTCTAGTCTTGAAAGTATTAATGAACACTCAAGTGTTTTAGTGGCATCATCTGAAAGATATTTGCGAATTAAGCCGGTTAAGCGATAGCGGCCATCTTGTTTTTTTATAAATTGTTTCATTTATATATTTATAACAAGAATAAACAAAGTTTATTGTCACATTTCTTGCTTGTATCAATCAGGTCAGATTTAATCACGGGTAGCTTGCGGCTAATGTGCTGAATGGCCAAAGCCATGTTATTTTATGTGTATGGTATAGATAACACCTGGAATAATCCATACGTCCCTTTGGTGACACTTTATATATATATATATATATATATATATATATATATATATATATATATATATATATATATATATATATATATATATATATATATATAAAATTGAACAAAAACATTAGGAAACAATATTAAGTTTTATGATTCCTGTGCGTTTTTATGTCTGTGAAACATTACGTTAAGTGAGGTGCCCAGACATTTATGCACACATACATACATACATGCATACATACATACATACATGCATACATACGTACGTACGTACGTACATACACACACACACACATACACACACATACACATACATACATACATACATACATACATACATACATACATACATACATACATAGACTATTCGTCAAGGGTTCTTTACCCGTTAGAATCTTGTAAATAAATAGGCAAAATAAATTTTTGCTGAGAAAACGTGCGTGTGTGATTTGGACGTAGCTTTAACAATGTTTCAGTCATATCGCTACTATGTCTGCTGTGTGACAGTTTTATAGTGATGTCTAACACTAGGCCTTCATACCGCAGACATGTAACTTGATGTAACACCCAGTCACATTATCCTGACACCAGGCCAACCAGTCCTAACAATAACCTCTTAATACTGAGCGCCAAGCGTAGGAGATGTTAGTACCATTTTTGTAAGTCTTTGGTATGACTCAGCTGGGGATCGAACCCACGACCTCTCACATCCGAGGAGCACGCTCTAACCATTGGACCACCAGAGTGGTCTGAGAAAAGGGAAACGTAAGTAATTATTATAATAATTACTCTTGTACAACCTTTAATAGTTTAGTATGTAATTGTCATTTAGGGAGAAATCGTTGATAATCTTTAAAGTTAAGATTACTTTAAGTTGATGGAAAGAAGAACAGCCCAAAATGCAAACTTATTTATTCCAAACATGTAATCACTATTAATAGTATCTCGTTTGAGTTATGTAATGAAACTCTAAGTTACACTGAGTAGATCGGATTTATCGTTGGAAAATTTTATGGTTAACATATCTCTATAATCTTGCCTTTCTTAATGTACTTCGTTGACTTCTATTGGTAGTCATGGGCTTTCAATTTTGTTTACACATCAGCCTAAGATGATGTTTATCAAATTAGAAAAGATATGTATACAAAACATTCATTATGCCTTTCGTTGCATATTTAGATTCGTGTCAAATGTGCTATTAGTTTGGGCTACAAAATGAATGACAAGAGGGTTTATGATGATAATGATGACGATTGTAGCGGTGATTGTAAACAATAAATGTCTATACTTCTTACATTGATGAATCCGCTACCACAACTAATACGAATGCTCACTGTTATTGTTATTTGAAGATTCGTGCTTTTAAACTAGCAACAAATGCAACAGAATGGACTGGAGATTTTATATATGATTGTAAAAAATAAATATTAATAATACTTCTAACACTGCCTTGATTTCAACTACCAAAACTAATACAAATGCTGCTGTTACTAGAGCATACACCAAAAAAATATTCCTATGATCGTCGTGACTGCTAATTCTGCAATAACAGCAGCAACAGCAACAACTACTACTACTACAATTATAACAATGTGGATTGCATATATATAATATTTACTTATACATATCTTGACAATAACTTCAATATCCTGTGTCTATTACAACTAGCTGTTATGCTAAGAGTTTTTATTCCAAACGGCGAATTGCACACATTCAAGAACTCAAATACGATAATACTGTGTCTATGCCTATGAAATATATGCCACAGTAGAAAGAACGTCGACCAAAATGCTAATCTTCGGTCAAAAGGTGCAGAAAATGTTCATTCTACAAGAACATTTTTGAAAAATAAATACTGGTTAAAGCAACCTTCTCCAGTATTTGTAGTGTGTGTGTGTGTGTGTGTGTGTGTGTGTGTGTGTGATTAGGATTTTTACTGTAGCTTTAACAATTTTTCAGTCATATCGCTACGATGTCTGCAGTGTGGCAGTTTATAGTCATGTCTATTACTAGGGCATCATGCTGAAGACACGTAGCATGATGTCCCACCTAGTCACATTATCCTGACACCAGGCCGACCAGTCCTAACACTAACCTCTTAATGCTGAGCGCCAAGCGAGGTAGCTTTATGTTCCTTTTTTGTAAGTCTTTGGTATGACTCGGCCGGGAATCGAACCCACGACTTCCCGCTTCCGAGGCCGAAGCTCTAACCACTCGGCCACCGGAGCGGTGTAATATTTCTACTAATCAAGGTCCCTAGATTCATCAACCATAGGGATTGTAATATACATTATCTTATAATATATATATATATATATATATATATATATATATATATATATATATATATATATATATATATATATATATATATATATATATATGTATATATGTATGTATATATACATACATATATACATATATATATATATATATATATATATATATATATATGTATGTATGTATGTATGTATGTTATATATATATATATATATATATATATATATATATATATATATATATATATATATATATATATATATATATATATATATATATATATATATGTGTATATGTATGTATATATGTATATGTATATATGTATATATATATGTATATATATATATATGCACATATATACATATATATATATATATATATATATATATATATATATATATATATAGATATATACATATATATATACATATATATATACATATATATATATATATACATATATATATACATATATATATACATATATATTTATATATATATATATATATATATATATATATATATATATATATATATATATATATATATATATATACATATATATATACATACATATATACATATACATATAGATATATATATAGTCTTAAGAGTAACTATTCTTAGGCGTGTGCTACCCTAAACCCTAACCCTGACGTTTTAGATACGAATGCTACTTGGCTCAAATCACCCCCCTTGCAAACTATGAATAATAATTATCATGCTAATGTCAAAGCTTGAAATAGGAAGCACCTATCCAACAGTGAAGATATCGTTTATATTTGGGATATTTTATGGCCAATATTTATATATAAATTTGATCTAGAGTGGGAAGATTGTGTGACCCCCAAAAGACGTGTAAGCCTAAAACAGTAACACAGGAGGGAGAAACCCTGGAGAATAACCCATACTTTCTCCTACATATAGAGGAGGAAAACCCTTTAGAACATCATGAGGAAGAAGGTCCGGTGGACTTATTAGGGATTACACCCCTGACGTCGAAACCGGCTCCAAATTAGAAAAAACATAAGACATCCTCACCAAGCTCCTCCCTGGAAGAGGAGTTGAGCTTGGAGAAGTAGGACAAAACAAGACCCAACAAACAGTTATACCACAAGTTAGGGCAACAGCTGAAACAAGAAAACTAAAAAAGAACACAAAAAAGGGCGAAACGGACGACAAGACAGAAGAAACGGACAATAGAAACACAATGATACTGACATGGACATGCATTCTGACCTGGAAACGGACGATAAAAATGAAATGGACATGACTACAGACGAACAAAAAAAAAATTATTCTGGTATCAAGCAGATAACAGAAGAAGAAATACAAAAGTTAAAAGAGGCTCTGGAAATAGTCCAGAGCCCCATAAACTTCAATTGAAATATAATATAACTTTAGATGCTAATATACAAATTCAAATAGAAGAAAATTTAAGTGATATCGCACCTGGTGAAGTGTAATCCTAAACATGGAAGGAATAAACTTCCGAATGGCGACCATAAACAGCAATGGAATGGATAAAGCGAAAGTAGACAAACTAACCAAAGAAATAAACGTTGATGTAATTTTCCTACATGAAAGGCACAGTGGTATCACACCAGAACTAAAATATATGTTAGAAAGAGAAATTGAATTCAATTGTAATATGCAATGATTATATAAATATTTATATAAGAGGAGGAGTGGCTATAATAATGGGAAAAAAAGGAAGAAGCTGGGAAAGACTAGACATGGGGCTCTTTTTTAAAATGCGGCTATTGCATATCAAAAGCAAAATTAAAACATAATAAACGTATATATTCCAGCAAATGAAAGCAAAAACCAAACCTTTATCGAAAATCTGTATACTTATCTACAGAACGTTTCAGTGGAAAATTTAATTATGAGGGAGATTTTAACTGGGTAGGAGACGAAATTGATAGAACAACTGATTTGACAATAAATGATAAGCTTTTCAAAACTGAAATGATAAACTTAATAAATAAACATAAATTATATGATATATATATATATATATATATATATATATATATATATATATATATATATATATATATATATATATATATATATATATATGAAACTAAATCTAATAAGACAGAATATAATGATAAATATAAACAGGGACAAGCAAGCAGAATAGATCGATTTTATGGAACTAATTTTAATCATTCTACATATAAAAATGTCAAAATAATGGATTTTAAATTATCTAACCATAAAATGGTGATAATTGAACTAAAAATCAAAAGTAGAATTAAATGGTCCTCTAAATACGGGAAAAATAAAGAAAGGGTGGAGATACAATTTTATAAAACAATCAGACTAGACAATGTTATTTATACTAACAAACCTGATATTTTAAATAGTATTTTTTCATACTATAAGGACCTGTATACCACACAAAACATTGAATTTAATACAATTGATAAAAATTAAAAATATCGAAGTTGAGATGATAACATCAGAACACGAAGATGTCAACTCAGACAAAGAAATTGCGAAGAATATCGTTACACTCACAAAGAGAAAATCACCAGGAAAAGACGGACTCACCGTGGAATTATATCAAATATTCCACGGAGAATTAATGCCGATCATGAATGATTTATGCAATAATGTTTTCTAGTAAGAAACAAATGTAAAAATCTATGAGGGAGGGGGTAATAACAATTATTTACAAAGGGAAGGGCAATAGAGAGGACATTAAAATCTGGAGGCCGTGACATTCTTAACACTGATTGTTAAATCTTAAGTAGGATCAAAAGGTACCACGGTGCTTTTCTACCAAGAAAAAGATTTTGACCGATTAGAACACAACTATATACAGAAAGTACTGGATAAATTTGGTTTCGGAATAGTTCCCTCCCACAGTAATAGTTTATCCCCACTTAATTATTTTTAAACAACACAAAGATACATCTTTTTGTGTCGCCATGGACCATTTGATTCTGAAGCTTAGTGTGGGCCTTCTTTGAGTAGATAAATGAAATTTTGTGTGCGTGTTATATGTTAGATCATAACTATAACAGATAAGGAGATTAAAATGCCGAATTATATAAGGACTTATTGCACGCACATGTGCTTTTCACCTCACTTTTATAAGCATCAATGATGATCACACTTTTAATCCATTGCATTAAATCCTTCAGCTGTTCTTTAACACTTGCATTTTTAAAGTATATCATATCCACTGGAAATAGAGCATTCCTAGCATAGAGATGGACTAAGAATTGAGTGTACTGCATTTGACTTATTTTGTGAAGTACATACATTCTAAGCCATAATATTATTGTATAAACATAACATTTCATAATGAAATTAAATATTAATGTTTCCTATTTCTTCCCCCCCCCCCCATCTTTAAAAAGGCTAAAAGGCTAGTATATTTCTGACGGTTTAAATTTTTTTTTTTTTTTAAATCTTGTTCTGGCAGGGATGGTTGGGATTATGTCATATCCTTCATTTCTTTGTGGGGATTTTATCCTACACCCAAATAATATATGGGTTATTATAAATAATTTCTCGGTAAAGTGTAAGCAAAGAATATGAGTGTTTGTGGTGGCAGGAATAATAAGGTTTCTCAAATGTCAGAAAAATGGCAGTAAAATTTAAGTTGTAAGTAGTTGGAATTTTGACACTTAATCCAAATAATACAATGTAAGGTGTCCACCCCGATATTGATGTTGTATGGGTATTTCTTACAAAATAAACATTGTTTTAGTAGCATGTTCCCTGTTTGACCGACAGGGTAACAAGATGCCAAATTTTCCAGAATATCTCTCACACTCGGCAGCCTATATTGCCACTTCTCCATAGATTTAAGTATACGTTCTAGTCCGACTATGCCTTCTCTGAAGTCTGTTTTCTGATGGACACTGCTCCAGTGGCCTGAGTGGTTAGAGTATCTGCCTTGGATGCTGGAGGTAGTGGGTTTGAACCCAAGCTGAGTCATACTAAAGACTTATATAAATGGTAATAGCAGCTGCCTCGCTTGGCGCTCAGCATTAAGAGGTTAGTGTTTGGATTGGTCGGCCTGATGTCAGGAACATGTGACTTGATGGAACATGATTCTAACTGTGTGTTCCATGATGCCCCATTGATAAACATTAATACGAACTGCCACAATGCAGACATCATTGAGATATGACAAAAATGTTAAAGCTATATTGAAAATGTGAATCACACACACACACACACACACACACACACACACAATATAAACACACACATTTGAAATTTCTGTTTACATACACTTTAGTTGGCTGAAATGCGATGGATGTATAGGGATGCCAAAGTCAGTTGTATTTGGGGTATAAGTGTCCATAAAAACAATTTTCCTACACCGGCCCTGGGCTAGTTATTTTTCATCTAAAAAAATCACAAGCTCTGACTCCAGTTTCCATTCCTTACATAGTGTGAGTTATATTTACAAAACCATCTGGTGACGCAACCAGAAATAGAACATCTTTGGAGACCACAAGTCCGTAGTATGGTACTGAATTCCTAAAATCCTCCAGGTACCTCTGTACAGTGACCACCTCATGTTTGCTCCCATGTTCAATTGGGACAGCATTACATGATTTGGCTAACTTGGTGCTATCTGTTTTGTCCACTGACTTTAATATTCGCCAAAACACTTCCTAGACTGAATTGTGAAGTTAACATTCCTTTAATTATGCCAAATATGTGTTATAGTATGCCTGGGTAGTTTTAAATGACAGAGAAATAGTAGTAAAGTATTACTTATTGAGAGAACAATAGGTATAGCCAAATATTTAAAATTTAATAAATGAACAACTCAGTAAATATTTGATATTACTATATTAATTTATATATGATTGCAAGACTAATCTGTACATCAATATAACAATTAAAAAGTAAAAAGGAGCATAGTGGGAAAATACATTCACTTTTATGAAAACTGTTCAGCCGGTGTAACTTTCAAGTCCTTCTGAAGTAAACATGACACATCTGCAAGTTCGGAGAGTATAAATGTGTTTAAAATCTTTAATATTTCACTTTACGGAGATAAAATTACACTTTCTTTACTAATTAGTCCCTTGACCATGGTATAATAGTGAGAGATATCGACCACAGAACCACATTAGGATTCTAAAATAACTTTATAAGTGACCCTTTTCTGAAGAACTTCTACTTGAGCCTTCATTGCTAACATCGTGTAAAATGTTAAAAGATGCATTGTAACATGTATTAAAAGATACATTGTAACATGTGCTAAAAGATGCATTGTAACATGAAACCCTTTCAAGCAGCTTATTCTTTCGTCCCCAAATCCCCGAATTTATTTTTCTTTAGTTCTTCTCTCAGCTGAGGAATTGTTATTGAATCAAATTTTATTTTCCTGATCAATACCAAAACACTCTTTGGAATGTACATTTATATACGCTTATCAGCTGCTGGATCAGTAGTGGTGGTTCTGCCTATAAATTGTCAAGGTCAGATAACTGACCACTAGTCCTCATTGCTTGATTAATATCAGCCGTGTTGATGTTCATTAGCATCTGTGTCTAGCTTTATACAGTTTATCTTAACATTTTTGATGTTTTTCGTAGGTGTCACTTAATATGTTTAACCAGTGTTGCATTACATTAGTGCAAGTGTGAGCAAGGGACAGCTCAGTTCTGATACATCAAGCTTGAACTTCAAATGTATTGAACAACAACATAGCAAATTAAACAAGACCCCAACAACAACAACAAAAAAAAAAAACCAATCAAAATACTTACTCAAGTGATATTTAGTAATTTGTTTTGGTCAGGTTTTCTTTTCTATCGCCAAAGGAAATCTGATTTTTAATCAAAGACTATAAAGACCACATAGACCGTGTTTGATCCCTTTGTTACTCATCATCCAAGTACCTAAACAAAATCCCACATTTGACCTACAATCTCCAGATTACAAGAGTAAGGTAACATATTAACAGCTTGTGTTGTTGCTGGTGCTGTTAGCTTTAATCCCATTACTCTGTCATGCATCATTGCACTGATTGTAGCGACTGCTGGAACAGTTCCAGTATCGAGTAGACTGGTTCTGGTTGGTATCTGCAATGCATGAGTGTAATGTGTACATATACCTTTTTTAAATCTAAATTAAAATTAATATGAACAGATCAAAATACACAGAAAAAATAACCTTTCAAGCCAAAACCTCTTTCACATCCAGTTTGGAGTCTTATTGTAAGTTCTAACAAAGATATTTCTTTAAAGCCAATTAAAAATATGAAGCCATGTTCTTATGCCACGTGTTTAGCTCAAATAAACAGTAACACAAAAAAGAGTGACAACAACAGCTTTGAAAAATACAATAATTTATTTCCCTGGAAAAATTCTGTAAAAATGAAACAATAAGGAACTTAAGGTTTTATAGAATCGAATCCAAAATTAATCCAAGAATAATCCAAGACTAAAATTGTAGTAGTCCTAATATCAAAACGTTCTACTGATTTCAAGTTCGAATCCCGACAAAGAATCCAAGATGGAAGACGATGGCGTATGCTGAATAATTTTTTAAATAAAAAGAAACCAGTCCTTGTTGAACAATTTTACATGAGCACACGTATTCTCCAGAAAAATAACAGAATTAATCATATTGAATCCAAGTACTTTGAAATAATTCCAAACAGCACAAAATACAACTTCTAGTGTAAGAAAAGGCCTAGCTGCAACTGATAATAATTCTCCAAAACATAGGTTATATCGTATTCTAAACGTAAACAAGCGGTCACGTGATCATCTTCTCGAAGGTTATAGAAACTACATCCTTGATAAAGATCACGTCTACCCAGTATGACCCTGACGAAAACCAATCATTTTAGTCTAAGAAATAAAAAAAAATGTTTACATCTTAAAGACGAAGTCCCATCATGACTTCGACAACAACCAATCATCTTAAAATAAAGATAAAACTTGTTCACGATGATTGCTACAAATTTTTGAAACAAGGTCAGGATTTCGATCGACACCTGGTGTTTATAAACTAACAGCCAAGGTCAAAATATTTTCTTTAAAAAAGTATCATCTCTAGTGAATAAATTTACTTTACAATATTATGTAATAAGATGTTAAAATTTTTTAAAACTGACAAACAAATAAATTGAAATAAATATCTATTAAATCAGATACAAGTAAATCAAATATACATAACAATGTAATAATGGTAATCCATGTAGCAACAAATTTTATAGCCTATTAAAACTCATGGCTTAGCAATTAGGGGCACATTATAAGGCATATATATATATATATATATATATATATATATATATATATATATATATATATATATATATATATATATATATATATATATAACGTTTTCAGCTTATGCATTATACAGTATGAATAAGAAGCAATTCTACTTAGATGAAGCCAGAACCAAACTGACATACAACACTGTAGGCTATTTATTATATAGAAAATACAATCGTATCTACCTGATATACTCATTTCACAACTAAGCTTGCATAATAGTACGCATTTCAGTTCAATCGAAAAATTGATGATAACACTTATGATGGATGTCCAGGATGAATTACAAGTACCTGCAATTACAATATGAAATTTTATTTTAAACATGCCCCATATATGCACATAATGACTGGCCCCACTCTTTTTCTATGTTGTGTACATGCATATCTTCTGGCATTTAACCTTTGATTATTACTGTTTTTAATTGAACTCGCTTAACAGAGTGATGATCACATTTGTTATAAAAACGTAGATGCACAATTTGAGTTCGTTCCATAAAAGTTGGCATGGTTTGGATGTTGAGTATTTGTGACCGTTTTTGAACTTAAAGGCCAGCAAGGAACCAGCCTTTAGTGGCGGGATGGTGCTTTTAATAGAATATTTTGTTTTCTTTCAGCCCAAGATACCAGAAGAGATTTTGGATGGTCTGTTGACCGTCTTCAGTAGCCTGTTGTTGTTGCTGTTTCTACTAAACTACTTATAGGATTGACATCAAACTTTATGAACACATTCATCCAGGGGTATACAGTCTGGTGCTGCTCAGACATCCAATATGGAGACCACAGTGGCCATCTTAAAAATATTGTTATCACTGTTCCTAAATGGATGGTCATATCATATCACCATTCTGTTTTCGCTAAAAGACTTCACACGACGTCTAGCTGGTCCTTAATGAAAATGGTACCTCCAATATGGGTGCCACTGACCATATTGTTAGTCTAACTTCAACTGAATGAACGGACATATCAGAATTTGTTTTTTACTAAAAGAATTCTGCTGCTGGCATGGCAAATTTGTTTCTGATAAAATGGTGCCAGTTTGACTTCCAGTATGGCCCAAACGACAGCCATCATGGAAATCTTGTTATTGCTACTTCTTCTGATTGGATGTCCATATTAACAAGGGTTTTTCACTAAGAGACTTTGTTTAATGTCTAGTTAGTCCTAACTCAATCGGTGCTGATCTCATGTCCCATATGGCCACTACATTAGACATCTTAAAATCCTGTCATTGCTACTTCTGAATGGATCGTCATATCAGCATGGAGCTTTCACTAAAAACCTCTTGGTTTTAAATGACAGTGGTACTGATACTAAGTTCAGTATATCCACTACAGTTGCCATTTTTAAAATATTGTTATTTCTGTTCATCCGTTATGGATGGTTGTGTCAACACGGGGTATTCACCAACAGGCTTCTTAAGATGTCTTGCTGATCCTAAATAAAAATGGTTCCGATCTGAAATACAATATGGGCACCATGGCAGCCATCTTAATTTTTTGTTATATCGCATCTCAACTTAAACAGAACGAATATTGAAATGGTGTTTTCACCATATGCTTTTGTATGATGTCCAGTTGGTATTAAATAATAACTGTGCTAATCTAATGACCTAAACGTCCATCACAGCAGGCATTATCATTGGAAAAGTAAATACTAAAACCCCATCATTCACATAACACCTGTTCTTTTCTTATCTTATATGTGTGATTATTAATATAATCCAGATATTTACTAGCTCATTTAGCCACTACATGTATCTGTTGTACCGGTCTCGGTCAGGCTTCTGGTGCATGACTTTTCTTTTTGGATTTGCACTGACATAGTCACGTGATTGGCTTGCAATGATGGAGTCCACTGGTATCACGTAATATATATCTCGGTGATTTCCATTAATAACTCATAACGTGTGAATATTTTCAAATTAAATAAATCATGAATGATCATTCAAAAAGATGAACACTGTACCTTCAGAAAACGCATAATATTACACAGCTAGCCCCATCTAGATATGTCGTTGATGATTAAACATTGGTGATTCCTAATCAGATAGGGGATGTTACCCGAAGAAAGATCATAAGAAAGGAAAGACAGTTTTCAGTAGTAGTGAATGAGAGATTTCATATACTTCAGTGTAAATCAGTGGATCACAGTGTACATTTATATACTGCTACATTTTGGTTTAGAACTACTTAGTTACACATGGTGATATAAGGGGTTGGTTAGCATTGTTTCCGCTACTTTAGGCACTATTAAAACTTGCTATTAGCTCAACTTGTCATAGAACAGAAGATCTTATATAATTGTCTATCATGCATCTGTTATCCATCCATTTGTCTGTTACTGCTAATTTGTTATCACATCTCCTAAACTACTTTGAGGATGGCAGTGAACCTATTTTTACACACGCATTCATCTCATGGTCTAGTTGGTCATAAATGAAGACGCTGCTGCTCAGACATTCAATATGAAAACAGCGTTTTACCGGAAGTCTTAACATACATGTATCTTCTAGTTGAAAATCTTGTCATTACTCATCCTCAATGGATGGTGATTTAATGTTTTAGGTAAAATACTTGTCATGATGTGGAGTGGGTCCTAAATGAAAATGGTACTGATCTGAGTTCCATTATAGCTGTGACAGCATCGATCGATCTTAAACGCTTTTTATCTTTACTCCACAATAGCGAATAGTTTTGTGACAATGGCGCTGGTCACAAATCCAATATGGCTATCATAGTTACCATTTTGAGAATTTTGTCATCACTACTCCTGCTAAGTGGATTTCTTATTAACATTGGGATTTGACTAAAATTTTAAGGTGTCTAATGAAAATGGTGTCACTCCGACCACCACAGTAGCCATTTTAATGGTTATATCAGCATGGTGTTTTAACTGAAAGACTTATTCAGATGTCTGGTTGGTCATAAATGACAAGGATGCTAAACTGACCGCCCAAAGGATCATATCTACTCTTCAGTGGAATATCACTTTGACATTTTGACATCGGTGTTCGTTAGAGGAGGTCTTCTGATGTCTAGCTGTTCCCGAAAGAAAACATTGCAAACTGACCCACAGTACGACTACCATGCTGACCATGTTCAAAGTGTTGTTATCTGAGCTCCTTCTAAATGGATGGCTATATCAACATGTGGTTTTCACCAATAGACTTCTTATGATATCCAGCTGTTTATAAGTAAAAATGTTATCATTGATAAATCTAATATTGATGTTAAATTGGTTTTCTTGAAAACTTTTCCTGTCACTAACGCTCTCCCCCAGCATGGATGGTCATATTGTCATTGGAGTTTCACTAAAAGACTTTAATATTGTCTTGTTACAACTCTAAGGTCTTCATCGAAGTAGAAGTAAAGATTTAAAAAAACATCAAGTTTTATAAAATTCAACGAATAATTTATTTCCTTTTAATAAAAGCAACTTAGCAGTACTGTGAATTAAGTCTCAAATAGTCCTAAAATGCTATCACATTTTTAAAAGTATCATGTTCGAAATGAATACCAGTGGTGTTCCAAATAAATTCCAACCTTGCATGTACTAATGTGTGAATGGTCTTGAATTGGAGAATTTGCAAATGGTCTTGCTATTTCAAATTGATATAATCTGGAAAATGTCCTTCAATAGATTCACAGTAATCCTCAAAGAGTGGTTTTATCCTATCGTCAATGAGCACTTTGTAATTCTAATGAATACTGTTAATTAAAATAAATAAGTCTCCTCATATAGTTTTTGAACACTACTAAAGGACCGATTCCAGTACAGATGTTAAGATAGGAATAGTTATTCTGATTTAAACATTTTTTTACATGTATGATGTAAGTACCTACACACTTGACTATTGTTGCAATAAACCATTTTCTGCAAATAGCCTGTCATCTTAGTAGAATTTCAATCAAATTCATAAATAAAGGTCAGGTCTGTTTACATAAAGTTTAGCAAGCTGTCAGTAAAATGGCAGGTAGGCCATGTTTTTCTGAGGGGAATAACAATGTCCTGAATTCACATCCAAGTAAACATGTTTGCAGACAAATTACATTATCATAAAGTACATGCCTATAATAACAGACAAAATTATTATTTAATATGTTCTTTACAACATGACCCATATCAATGTATAATCATTAAATAAATATAGTTAAACATAATAGTCTATTTAGCCTTAACTCAAACAATGGTATTATATTAAATAGCTGGAAATTCTTCTCACAAAGCATTTGTCAATACTAGGGACTCATGTTACGTTTATTGTAATAACAGTAGTATTTGTTGTCATAGCTGAGAGATTGTTGTTGTTGTTGTTATTTTCTGGAATGTGACAGGGAATTTTGTGCATGAAGATTCGACGTTTCGCAGGAGTTGCTCTTATTTTCCCATAGTATACTCCCAGCAAGAGACAAAATACTTCGATCAAAAAACATAACTGAAATGAGTGCTGCACTATGAATGTTTCTTTTGTGTATCCAAGTAGGAAAATGTGCAATTTGGATCTTCCAACTTACCTGTTTTGAAAATGGAAATAAAAACTGAAGGATTGTTCTTTCATTTATATCGAAATATTTCCCCAATGATAAACTAGTTGTAACTGGAATTTTTTAGATGATAAGTAAGTGTTGATAGTTTTTAATGAAATCCCAGATGTGAGCATGAAAACCTCAAGCAGTGAGCTGTTTTTACAATTTACAATTGTCATAGCTGAACATAAAACTAAATTATGTCTGACATTTGGAATAAATATAACTTGGATAATTTCAACATTTAAATTTAAAGACTAATGAGTTTCGACATTTATTGAAATTCAAAGGTTAATAAGTTTTAACATGTCAAAAGTTGTTCATATAAAAAATGGTAGCCAATTGAAATGTTGGAAGCAAGAAGTAAACGATGTAACAATCCAGTTTTTATCAAAGTGACGACTGTGAAAAGATGTTTGAATTATTGATTATTTACAAATTCCATGGGAACCAGAGTGGCCGAGTGGTCGAAAGTGTTCACCGTTACAGAACATGGCATCTTACCTCTGCGTGGATTTGAGTCTTGGGTTCGGCCAGTGTAGGTATGTGAGAAAGCTTGCCGGTAGCTTCTCAGTGGTCTGTGGTTCTGGAATTTTCCTGGGTTCTTCCTACACCATTAATACTGATTGCCATGTGTAGCCTATCTTGAGTTGAAAAATTCCATTAAACCATATAACAACAACAACAACAACCATTTCCGTTTGTCGTTGCGGGGTGAAGGAAATAATTCCATGGGCCATCAGTTTCAGACCTCTGAACTAGATACAGGTAAGCTGTACCTACTATCAATGTATGGCAACCTTAATATTTCTTGTTCTTTTATACAACAACCGTGTAATAATATTATATGTTCACCTATTTTCCAGATGTCAGTCTGCTTGTTCTTTATTTTGTTCAGACTAAGGCTCTCTACAATCTGTGTTTATCACACTATTTTATCAGCATTGCCTTTCGGAAAAATCAAATTTATTTTAGGTATCAAAGGTCAGGGTGACTATAACTGAAAGACTGAAGATAGTTATCTACATGTATACTCACTGTCTTGACCAAACCATGTAAAGGCTCACATATCAGATGAGAAAGACACTAATTGATTGAGAAAGGATGCCCCACTTGTTACATGGCGCTTTTGTTGGTTATTGTTATCTAGGAGATAATCGACTGTGGTGTTATTGCCCTGATTGAGTAAATAACAATGTCAAATATGAAATGAATGGATGGAATAACAGAGATCTGAGCAGAGATATAGATTGGAATAACAAAAGCCACCGTATGTAAATTATAACAATTTAATTTATTACATAAACAAAATGAAATGGAACGTGATTTTTCCGAATGGCACCAGATTGCTCCGGTGGTCTAGTGGTTAGAACGCCCGCGTTGGATGCGGAAGTTTGAGGGATTGAACTCCGGCAGAGTCATACCAAAGACTTATAAAAATCGTTCTAACAGCTTATTTTTCTAGGCGCTTAGCAGTAATAGGTTAATGTTAGGACTGATCGGCCTACTATAATGTCACTTGGTGGGACATCATGTTACATGTCTGGGGCATGATACCCTAGTGCTAGACATCACTGGGGGGGGGGGGGGCAAAGATCTACAAATATATTTTCAACAAATTACTTTAAATTCTGTTCCTAATTTGACTAAATCAATATTGTGCCCCTCTTCTAAGCTACCTGTCGAATCTGTTCACGAAAGGTGCTATAGAATTTGCCTGAAGGAAACCTTGATCCATTTGTCGAAATTATGCATTTGCACAAAAACTTCGAAGTACATGTATAATAGTCAAATTCCCCCCCACCCGAAAGTTTCCCCATAGGAAAAAATTGGCTAGTCAAATTTTTCCATAGGAAAAAATCATCTAGCAAATTCTTTTGCAGGGAGAAGCAACTGCCAAGTTAATTCTTTCCTCCTGCAGCTGAAAGTGTCATCACTTGGGAAAGAATAGGTTAGATGATTCTCCCCTCCCCCGCCAATTACACCATTAGAACAATTAAATAGCAAAATTAAATTTAAAATAAGAGATACTAACTTATTTTAAGAGCTTTCTAAGAACGAATCCCTGCCCCCACAAATGATTATATTTGTTTTTAAAACCGAAAGTATCAAAATAAATATTTACGTTACAACCTTCCATATAAACAAATATATATTAATGTCAGTTCTTCATAAAGGGGGTTATATGTTTTTCTTTGTTTGGATTTTATATATAATTAGAATATAAGATGAGGAAATATAATTATTTTAAGGTCTCACGTGGAAGAAATATGATAGTCCCAATTTGTCAGTTTTTATTAACATGTATAAAATAATTTTGTATTTTATTGAAATTGCTTATTAAAAAGAAAACAATAGGAAGTTTGCAATCAGTGTTTCAAGTATTCTAGGTGTTACTTACTGTATATATATTTAAGGAAAGTATCACAGGTGTGATGATTACAGGTGAATGTTATTGTTCTGATATTTTGGGGGTTCAGGGCATCAGGGAAGTTTGGTGTCATTTGAAAACAAATAAAGCCACGAAACTTGTCGATTGCAAAACCCACCAGATATGTAGTATGTTGTGTACATAGTAATTGTCACAGGTAATTCCAGATGTTCCCTACGAGAAATTGGCTTGTAATCCCATTTCTAAGATCATCTGGTGGCATTAAATCTTGCTATAAATAAAGTTGAATATCCTTAATATTACTTCTTGACTCAAAATCATGGATCAGGGGCCACGCACCAAAAAAAATGAAAAAATCCAGCCCCCCCTCCCTCCGTTACTATGCAGACGCAGTTGCGTCAAAAACAGCGGCAAACAAAAAGATAAACACTGACCTAGGAGATTTTCCAGAAGAAATTATGGAAAACCCAATAGCTACCAAAGTTACAAATGGTCAATCAATCTTAAAGACTATCCAAGATACAACAGGAGTGTATAACACGCAAGAGCAAAACAGTGATTTTACGGGTATACTGGGCGACAAGGACCTCGAATGGGAAGACTTTGCCACCCCCAGAAAAACATCCAAACCTGGAAACAATTAAGTAGAGGATGACATTCTAAAGTCAAATCCATTCTACCTCCTCCATATTGATGGAGAGTAAATCCTCTCGGATGATGAGGATGTAAACCTAAACAAGAAGAGGGACCGGTGGACCTGTTAGAGATAAAAACCCTAACATCAACGCCGGCCACCAAAACAAGGAAACACACTCCCTCGTCAAAGAACTCCTCCCTGGAAGGGGGTTTAGCACACTAGAGGGAGATGATAATAGGTCAAAGCCCATCATAATCCCCCCAAGTTAAACCCAAAATCATGATCAAGAAAATCAAAGAAAAACGAAAAGAATAACGACACCGAGATATAGATAAAGGTCAAGGACAAAGGCATGGAAATATAATGATAAAGCGATCAAGACGATACGGGCACAGAAATCAAAGAAGACGAAGAAAGAAACAACGAAACAGACTACGACAACGACAATGGCAATGACACAGAAATAGAAGAAATTACGAAGGGTGAAATCCAAAAGTCAAAAGATTCTCTGGAGACAATCCAGAGCCCTATCAGCACATAACTATTAAAATATCCTTTAAAATTACATAAACATGTATATTCTTTAATTAAAAAATCATAGACTACTAATAAATTAATCAAGAAAAGTGATGGCGGCCACCTGGTGAAAAATAGAAAATGGGGGAACAAACTTCCGAGTAGGGACAATTAATAGCAATGGAATAGATAAATCTAAAGCAGATAAACTAACAGAGAAACTAGCTGAAGAAACGAACTTTGGTATTATTATGATTCAAGAGACACATGACGAATTTACTCCACAAATTAAAGAATGCTAAGAAGATAAACTGAATTCAGTAATAATAACTAAAGATTATGTTAAGGATGATATGGGGGGGGGGCGGGTGCGATGATCTTAATAGATAAAAGGGGAATGATGTGGGAAAGATTTCATGAGGGGGAATATTTTAACGGAAAACTAATTCATATTTAAATCAAAAATTGGCATCTAATAAATGTTTACATTCCAGCCAATAGGCGAAACAACAAGTTTTTGGGAAAGTGTATACCAACATTTAAGAAACATTTCAATGAAAAAATTAATTTTAGGAGGTGATTTTAATTGGATAGAAGATGAAATCGACAGGACAACAAGACTAACACCAGGAGACTTACGTTTTTGAAATGAAATGACAAAATTAATTTTAAAAAAGCATTATTTGCATTATATATACAGGAAATTGAATATATTAAGAAAATAATATACGTATGAATATAAAATAGAGCAAGCTAGCAGAATTGGCCGTTTTTATGGCACACAATACACTGACAAACTTTATATAAAAGTAGATATAACAAATTTTAAACTATCAGATCATAAAATGGTAATAATGGATTTAAACATTCCGGATACATATAAATGGGTTCCGAGAACATGAAAGTTGAATAATAAAATATTAAATGATTTAGATTTCATAAATAAAATAGAAACATTAACTAATTTTACAAATGAAGGAAATATAAACATCATAGGAGAATGGGATAGTTTAAAAACAAGGAAATTAAAAGGATAGTAGCCATCCAATACTCAAAAATTTGAAGAGAAAAACTCAAGAAAAAAAAACAAAGACAAGGAGAACTAAACAAAATAATACATGAAGAACTAAAAGAAATATTAACAAATAGGGCGAAGAACATCAAGGTAGGATTATCAGAACGGAGAAAAGTACCAATATATACAATAAGACATAGGACTGTACAAAAGGAAAGAATTAAAAAAGCAGGAAAGAATCAAAATATAGACAAAGGTACAATTAATAACTATTTAAAAGAAGTTAGTTGTGAGATGATCTCATCCGAACACAGAGACATGTGTGACGACATATCACAAATGAGGAAATAAAATAAAAACATTGTAATGCTTACAAAAGGGAAATCACCAAGAAACTATGGACTCACCGTGGAATTCTATCAAAAATTCCACGGTGAAATAATGCCAATCCTTAACTCTTTATACAATACTAGTTTTAAAGTAAAACACATATGTCGAAATATATGAGAAGGTCTAATTACACTAATATACAAAGGAAAGAGAGAAAGAGAGGACATAGAAAAACTGGAGACCTATTGCTCTCCTCAACAATGATTATAAGATATTAAGTATAATTTTAAAGAATTGGGTAAAAAGTGGGCTAGGGACTATAATACATGTACATATAAACCAAACATGCGGGGAAAAAAGGGAGGGATGTGCAAAGTAATATTCAAAACCTAAAAGCCATAATTGATCATATAAATGAAACAGGAACACAAGGTGCTATGGTACTTTTCGATCAAGAGAAAGCTCTCAACAGATTAGAACATAACTATATCCAAAAAGTACTAGAAACATTTTGCTTCGGAGAAAACTTCAGAAAAAGAACCGAAATCATATCCATCGGAATAACTTCGCTGGTACAGGTAAATGGAAAGAATACTAAAGAATTTGAAACACAAAGATCAGTGAGACAGGGATGTCTACTATCAATGGTATTATACTTAATAGCAATCGAAATTCTTATTAATAAAATACGCAATAACTAAGCTACTGAAGGTATTCAAATTCCAAATCTAAAAAAGGGATTGAAAATGCTCCAACACGCAAATAACTGCACTAACTTTATAAGGGATGCAAAATCCTTTCAGCACCCAGAGAAACAGTTTGAAAATTTTCGTAAAGCCTCCGGGTCAAAGATTAATCACGACAAAACAGAAATATTGAAGATAGGCAACTGGCGGGGTAACCATTCCGGGCTACCACCGAAGTGATACGTAAAAGCACTAGGAATCTTTTTTGGGAAAAAAATGCAAATTTAGAAAATTATAAGCAACTGATCAGAAAGATTAAAGAGAACACAAATATCTGGGCTCTGACGTCTTAGGGAGTGGGTCCATGTGTTAAAACATATTTTTATTCTAACATAAATTATACGTTAAAATCCATTAATATGGAAAACAAAATTTCAAAACGTTTAGACAACTAAATAATAAATTGTATATGGGGTAATAAAATGCATTATGTTATAAAAGAGACTCTGTACATAATTAACAGATTCAAAAATATAAAGTCAGAACCTAACACACCCTGGGAAGTCAAATGTATATACTGATTCGACTTCTCGGTGAGGAACAAACCATATATATATATATATATATATATATATATATATATATATATATATATATACATATATGACTAACAAAAGAAACTAGAAATATCCAGAAATTTCCGTTATTTCAAGGATATTTTATTGTAATATAGAGATAACGATGAGTTATGGACTGTAGAACCAAAATATCTTATGAATGGGTTAGTGAAGATATTACAAACGAATTAAAATGTAGAGTAGAACAAGACAACTGCGGGGGGTAAACTGGGAGATAACTTGGTCAATTAAAATCTTTGAAAATACAAAGTCTAATTTTCTAACTTTTACATAACGCCTGGCTTACAGGCGAAGAAACTATCAAAAAACACATGATTATAGTAATGCCGAAATGCCCCCTGTGTAAAGTAGCGCATTTTGACCAAGCTATAAACTATTAGGCAATGTGACAAGACTAAAAATGACAGGATCAAATTAATAATTGAAGAATAATAATAAATACTGTAAAAATAATATTCTATTTTTAGATGTCAATTTAGACAGAAATATAACACAGAAAATAACTGACTACATAACATAAATTATGTTGGACTGTGGCCAAGTCATAAAAATAAAAAGTAATAATATTTTCCTTCAAAAAACATAACACGGTCAGGGAGGGGAGATGGGGGGAGGCTTCAGTTTACTGCCCAGATAGGGGCGAGCACCAGCCAGTGAGCGCGCTGGAGCATTTCCTTTATCTCTCACCCAACATTACCATTATTATTCATCTAATTTCTCTGAACTTTGGGTTTTTAAACTCCTCGTCATAAAATGGAAGATAAGTTAGACGGGGGGTTGGGGGTATGGAAAGGTTTTGGTTTACAGCCCACATCGGGGCGTGGACCGCCAGTGCGCGGGCTGGAGCCTTTCCCTCATTTCTCACCTCAAGGCACAATTATATTAAACTAATTTCTTTGAACCTTAGTTTTCTGAACTTCTCATCAGAAAGTAGAAAATAAGGTTGGAGGGGAGAAATGGGAGGGGGGGGGTAGGTTTACAGCCCACTTACAGGTGTGTATGCCGGTACGCGGGCTGGAATCTTTCCTTCATCTATCACCTCACGATACCCCCAGAGTAAATTAATTCTCTGAACCTTTAAATTTCACGTCAATAAATCACAATAACAATTTTGTAACCAACAAAAATAAAATTAACAGGGTAACTGATTACACTAAAATACTAACAAAGCACATACAATCTACCTTTTCCATGTAAAATGTTTTTCTTCTACCTTCCATAATCTTAAAAGAGCTCTAAGGGACACAGTGAACCTCCATGTGGACAGAGATAACAATTAATTGTACTATATGTTCTCTACATTTGTTTCTCAATACTGACCTTTCCACTGTGTGACAAGCAATACAGATCATATGTTAATCTACAATACATTCAAAGATGACTTCAAGGTGATGTTCTTGTCAATGGTTGACCTGCATCTTTTGAGTGGCTGGACTGTCAACAGAGCTGCATGTAAACAGAACACAGATTTCACTTCCGGATCATCACCTAGGCCTTATTGCTCACTGTGCACTGTCGCCGAAATACACACGGAAAACCACACCCTGAGCTCATATTCTCAAGAATAAATAATTACCTTTAAATCCCTGCAAAAAATGCATAAATATATCTCTTCTTTCGCCACCAAAATGAGACAGAAAAAAATGTTCTAAAGTTAGACTAGAACTACATTTGTGGGTAGTGAACTGGAAGTACTAATTGTGACCTGATTCCTGAGAAGCCCAATTTTGTAAGCCAATCTTAGTCAAACTTGTACATTTGCATGCCACACCTGTTTCAACTTTATGCATGAAGTCTTTTTGAATTTCCTTTCAAACAAAACATGTGACACCTGTCAGAAAGTATGTAGTGCTGATGTTCCACAGGGTGTAAGATTTGATCCAAGTGCTCTAGAGATACCAAAACTTAATTTGCTATATCTTCCTTAATTATAAAACTGTTTCAATGCAGGAAAAGCCTAGTTGTAATACAAGATAAGGTCTGTCCGAAAATATGTTTGCAATTTAAAAATAATGATAAATTCAATTTTAATGGCAATTTAAATAAAAATTTAAATTTGACAAACCAAATTTTATTGAAAAATTAAATTTTCATACAAGTTTTAAAACTCAGTTTGACAAATTTTAGACAGCAAAGTTGAGTAATGAATGGTATTTTTTTTTAAAATTGTAGTTTGTGTCTGTAAAACTGATAACATTTTTCCCAGGGGTAGTGTAGCAACATAGCTCATAGTGATTTTGGCAGCAAACCACAATATGACTGTCCAGATGCATACAGGTGTCCATGTTCCACATTTAGTGTCTCAGGTACTTAGGCAGTTGTTTGTATAACTAACAGCACACTCAGATTTAAAGTTCTGATGGGACCACTGCCATGTTCTATAGCAACAAAAAAAAAATGCATTCCATTTCAATGTCGATAACTACAAATGGTGACAATGGGATAGGAAAATAGTTTCTAGGGAAGCTCTACCTTACTGAAAAATGGTACTAATCTCTCTCATGAAGGCCTAAGCCATGTATGTGAGGTGCTGTATATCAGTGTGGTGATATGAACTAATCTTGGTCACTTATGGCAGTACACTGCACATGCCCTTATGAAATATTGCTATCACCACCGGACTACTGGAGAGCTTCAAAGCTGATCAACTCCAACACTTTGTTCCAGATACCAGGCTAGACCTGGAAAGATACAATATGCTTACTTAATTTTAGTGATAGTCTGTTTTGAACCGATGTGGTATACGAAAATATGGAATTGTACGTACGTCGAGGAGAGCATAGGCAATTTGGGTGCGCTCTAAAGCAAAGAGTATTAACCCGCCTGAGCTGTGTTCTATGCACTGCACACATACTCTCTGAAGGTACCTTTCAGATAATTGATATTTTGTTTTCTCAAAAAAATTCTTTCATTTCATGTTCTTTTTTTCAAATTTGTTTGACCTTTAGTATGTTAGACCCTTTTCACGCATTGTGTTACTTGCCTTGAGCAACCGGCACAGACTTTTTGACACGTTACCGTCTTATTTTTTCAAATTTTTGCTTTTTTCTCTTATATTAGTTTCAATAGTGATGTGATACCAACAATTTCGTCAGTTGCAATTACGTGTAGCAGTTATTTGAAAATTCCATTTTCTGTAGGTTGAACAAAGTCACTTACCCTACCTTATTTGAATTTTTTGTTTGCTTTACCATTGTTTGTTTTTTTTTTTGCATGTAAGGCAATAAGTATACTAAACTAGCTAGAAACTGTGTGAAACCAACCATATCTAATCAGTAGACTGTGTGAGATACACTCAATAATTTTACCTAGAAAATAGGAACGGCCTATGTGACGAAACCAAGTGGAACTAAGCTAAGTACCTTTTTAGGACACAAATTGAGGGGAGCGGGATATCTCAAAGACCTGATGCATACCACCCTCAAGGATGTCAATTATTAGACTTCGGTGAAGGGACCCAATGTCCAAGGCAGTCAGAAATTCTGATGACATTGAAGACAAAAGGAGTAGACATCAATTGCATTGATGGTTTACAAAATGGGGGAATAAATAAATACATAATTTACCCCAAAGATTATGACACGCCAATACTGAAGGACTATGAACTAGAGGTCAAAGGGGTGAAGGCTATGATTTCAGTGGCTCCCCCAATAACAAGAGAGGTTCAGGCAAAAGTGACAGATTTATTTATCTCAGGCCTCCCTCTAGAAGTAAACATAAGCGAAGTAATAAACAAGATAGAGAACAAACTAAACACAAAAGTGAGGTCATCAAAAATGGCTACGGTCTGGGGATTTCAGAACGTAAAGACGGGGGTTAGAATCATCACAGTTCTAAGAGAAGACGCAAAAAGAATCCCAGCCTATTTCTATGTCTTAGATTTTCTCCTTAAGACTTGGTACAGAGGCTGTGAGATGGATAGGTTATGCCCCAGATGTAAACAGATTGGACATGCTGCAAAAGACTGTACTAATCAGTCTGCAGCAACAATCTATGCTTCAAAGGCAGGAAAAAATTGAACAAACTTGAATAAAGAAGAAAATGAAGAACTACAAACACAGATAGGGAATCTCCTAACAGTCATACGACAAGAAACACCTCAAACAACCCAATCAAGCCAATCACCTCAAACAATTTGCAATGGCACAAAAGATACAGAGACAAACATACAGAACACACAGGAAAGTAATGTACAAGTACAAGAAAATGAAATGACGGAAGATGCCTCATTACAAAATATGGGATGGGAGAACTTCCTCACTCCAAATAAGACGGGGAGGGCGGAACATTCTCAAAATGAAAATCAAGGAAATCTACTAGAAAAAAATCCTTACTACCTCCTTCAATACGAGACAGGAGAAGAAGGAAGCAATTCAGGAGATATAGAAATAACTCCAATGGATGAGGGACAAATAAATATAATGGGTCTGAAACCCCTTACTTCCACACCAATTAATCTGAAACTCCTCACCAGAACACAAAAAAAACAAAATTGAAGATCAAAAAGAGGAAAAGGGTTGTATCCACCTCTAGTCCTTCCCTTGGGGAGGAAGACTAAGTTTTGGGAGAGGGCCAAACCTCCACTACTGAAAATACACCAGAGAAAAAAAGAAACACTAAATGTTAAAAAGAAAATGAAGAAAATCGAACAAACTGGAATGGACAAAACAACGGACGTGGAAGCGGGAATGGACAGTGAAATGGAACAGGAACAGGAATCAGATAGTGAAATTGAGAATTATGAATTTGAGTCGATATCTGAACTAGAAACCACAAATTAACTACCAGATAAGTTAAATCAATCAGAGGGCCAGTGTCCCCAGACGTAACAGATAATTCTTGAATAAATCTAAAAACAAAACGGGGAGAAAATAAGTATAAAACGATTCGGCAACCTGGTTGGAAGGAAGAAAAAAAAAAAGAGGGTACGAACTTTCGTATAGCTTCCATAAATACAAATGGGATAAATGATGATAAAGTTAAGAACTTGATAAAGCTAACTGAATACGAAATAATATTTTTACAAGAAACTCATAATAAACTAACCAAAGAAATGCAAAGTACGATAGAAAGAGAACTAAATGCGATATTTATTAATAATGACTTTGTACAACATTATGTTGGGGGGAACTGGACGTGGGAAAGAAAAGACGAAGGGATAGATTTTAGATAGAGGAAGGATGATACATATATCGATTGAGAAAACTCATCTAATAAATATTTACGTTCCTGTGAAAAAGAACAACAAAAGAGAGAGAGATTTTATAGAAAACTTAGATAAATATTTAAACAACTTTTCTATGGATAATTTAATTATAGGAGATGATTTTAACTGGGTAGGGGAAAGTATAGGTAGAACGGCGGAGTTAACTCCAAAAGATCTTAATATCTAAGAATAAACTAGTAGATTTGTTAAAAAGACTAAATCTTTTAAGAATGGAATACACATATGAATATGGAGACAAAGCAAGCAGATAAGATAAATTCGTCACAAATTACGAAAAAACCAATACAAAAATGCGGAAATATTAAAATTTAAAATATCGGACCGCAATATAATAATATTAGAAGTATTAATTAAAAATAGGAGTCAGTGGGGAAAGGGATATGGAAGATTAACAATAAAATGCTAGAAGAAACAGAATATACAGAAATGGAAAAGAGGGATATAACAAATTTCAGGTTCAAACATGTAAACATAATTAAAAATGGAATAAATTCAAATATGACATTAAAGAAAACGCAATTGCCTATTCAAGAAGAAGGAAATAATTAATCAATATGGAAAAACAGGTAATTAAATCACAATTAGAACAAACTAATACAGAGGAAAGAACAGATATAATGAAAAAAGGTTAAAAGAAATAGAAGAAGATGAAAAAAAGGAATGAGCATTACAGCAGGAAAATTCACACAATTATATTTAAAAAAAAGCTGAAGGATTTTACAAAAGGGAGGAAATAAGGAAAGGTGGAAAAGAAACTGGAAAAGATAAAAGATACCAATAAAGAGCTAACAGAAAAGAATGACATTATGGAGTGTGTCCTACAGTATTACAAAGATCTATACACTACGCGACAAATTGATAACAATACCATAGATAGTTGCCAAGAGGAAGTACAGTGCGAGATGATATCAACAGAACATAGAGACATATGTAGCGATCTCATCTCAACAGAAGAAATTAATACAACAATTAAACAATTATCTAAAGAAAAAGCGCTACGTGAGGACGGACTCAACGTGGAATTCTATCAAAGATTCCACGGTGAGTTATCGCCGATCCTAGAAATACGATACAACAATATTTTCTTAAACATTGATACAATGACAAAAGCTATGAGGGAGGGTATTATAACTATTATGTATAAAGGGAAGGGAGACAAAGAAGATGTTAAAAATTGGAGGCCCATCTCCCTCTTAAATCTGGATTATAAAATTTTAAGTAGGATCTTAGCGAATCAAGTAAAAACGGGAATAGGGGAAATCTTAAACATAAATCACACTTGTGGTGGAAAGGGTAGAGATATTCAAAACAACATTGTAAATATAAGAGCAGTAATTGATTACATAAATGAAATAGGTCAGAAAGGTGCTATGGTACTTTTCGACCAAGAAAAAGCTTTCGATAGATTAAAACACAACTATAAACAAAAAGGTTTGGAAAAATTTAGTTTTGGTAAAAAATTCAAAGGTAGACCGAAATCCTGTACAAAAAGATAACCTCAAAAGTACAGGTAAATGGCGCTATCACGAAAGAATTGGACATACAAAGATCGGTGAGGCAAGGCTTCCTAATGTCTATGCTATTATATGCAATAGCGATTGAAATATTAAGCCATAGGATAAGAAACAAGAAAGAAATTGAAGGGATAAAAATCCCCAACTTAAGGTATGAGTTCAAAATGATCCAGCATGCAGATGATTGCACCAACTTCATAAGAGATACCAGATCCTACTAACACCTAGCAGAAGAATTTGAAAAATTTGGCAAAGCATCTGGATCAAAGATAAACCATGAGAAAACAGAAATATTAAAAATAGGCAACTGGTGGGGTAACCACCCGGGGACTCCCACCACACTTAGTGGAAAAGAGTGTAAAAGCGCTAGGAGTTTACTTTCGGGAAAATGATGGTGAAGAAAACTATAAGTGAATGTTGGAGAAAATAAAGGAAAATATAAACATCTGGGCATTTTGTGTTCAACTTATATCATCTTACATCCAAGGGTAAATATACCTGGGGAAAGTATATTTTATCCCTTTGAACTGTATTTCATTTTCAGACAGTTTAAAATGATTTAGTAGAGAACTTGAGTAGGTTCTAGTATACGTTTTCATCTACGTCCTCTCACTAAATACCTTATAACTATGTTTATAAACAATTACTGAAGGCTCTACAAGCAGATATATGTTACTCAGGAAGTGAACCTATCATAAACACATGAATTAACTGCTTGGGCCCTTAATAAATAGTTTGAATGGCCAATACAAAATAGAATTTTGACCTCGTGAATTTCAAACGAAGGTCTCATTTTGTCTTTCAAAGATATTTTCTGTGACAAAATGTGACAAATATCCAACATTGGAGTGTGTATATGGTTTAGGAAAATATATATGCTGATATATAACATCATTCCAAAAAATATTATATATGTGCATTTTGGGCCAATTTGTTTTCTTTTTTCTCTTTTTTTCATGCTGGACATGGACAAACATAACACAAACACAGGCACTAACCAAAGAAAAAGCATAATAACAAAAAGTTATCTATACTAACCATTAGGAAAATAACCTCGTAGTACTTAAACCCTTTCTGAACTTTTATAGTTTTAAATAATAAATCAGAAGGCTAGAACCCGCATATCAGAGAAACATAAACGAATAAAGAAAAATTGGCTCCTTACTCGGTTATAGCCATTCTCAGTTTGGATAAAATTAAGATGTAACGAAACAACGACAAATAAAACACACATAAAACGTTAGGATTTCTTTTTTAAAATTTATACCACACGGTTTTTCTCGTCAAAATTCACAAATTTCATAATAAAAACCAAATAACATAAATTTCATACAAAATAAATTTGGACAAATTGTAAAGTCCAAATATTCTATATGATAAGACAACCGCGGATATAATTTGACTCAGTCTGCCGTCCCTACCTACAAATCTATAGTATACACGCAATATAGCCAAGACATATATAGCACACACGGGCATGGAAGAATCACCTGACATACAAGGGAAGGAACTCCGACATAGGTCTTAAACACAAATTCGGATGAACAACCCTATAGAATATACTAGGAAAATAAATACCGCATCAAAAACAAAAAAATAAAAAATAAATAAATAAATATATATATATATATATATATATATATATATATATATATATATATATATATATATATATATGCAAACATTTGTTTCAAAGAATTTCAACATTTATTAGTGTGTGTGTGTGTTATCTGCATACATGGACCAGTAAACAAAATTTAATGTCAAACTGCTTTCTTGTATCAGGTCAGATTTAATCACGGGTAACTTGCGGCTAATGTGCTGAATGGCCAAAACCATGTTA